>JARQOC010000001.1:86876827-86896078 GCA_033576535.1 Allobates femoralis
ACATATATAGATCTGGGATGTTCTTGTACGATGTGCAGTGACTCACTGGGAGATGAACCGGAGTGTAACAGATGGGGGTAAGACGAAGATCACTTTTTAGTGCAAGTCACATTTCAGTATTGGACCAGGGAACAATACCTAATATTAATCCAAAATACTAACCTGAGCAGAGAAAAGGGTGGTGAAGGAAATAACAATACAAACAGGCTCTTAGTACAAAATGAATAATTGAGCTTCAGTTTAAGGTCATATTATAGCTCAAAAGACCAAATTAAGATCAATTTGTGCTCTGCCTGGGCTTTAAAATTAAAGTATACGAGCATCATTCACATCCACAGGACTTCAATTAATGCACGTATGTGTTGGCAAACCATTGTTTTCACTTAGTTAGAAAGGTAACCAAGACTAACGCAAGAAAAGTGGATGTATTAAATATTGCCAGTGTATGTACTCATAGATGTGAATACGCCCTTATCTGTATCTCCATTTTACCACAATCTCATATGGGTTTTTATCTTGACAACGGTGGCAATTTGATGTTGAAATGCTTTGGAGTGAAGAAAAACCGTGCCTTGACTCTCAGGATCTCCTCTATTTAATGGGAGCAGCCTGCATATTGTGATAATCTCAGCTGGGCCATACAATTTATATACCCTCATTGGGGCTGATGCACTTAAGACATATGTTTGAACTATAAGGGTATGTGCACACAGGGAGGTTTAGGGCCGTTTTAGCAGCGGAAACCGCCGGTCGGTTTCCATTAGGTTTATGCAAATTTATGTTAATCCAAAAGCGGCTTTTGGGTTAACATATAAACCTATGGAAACCGACCCCCGGTGTGCACACACCGGCGGTTTCCACATGCTCATCCGTTGCTAACCCGCTGGGTTCCCAGCGGGTTAGCAAAGAATGAGCATGTTCTATAATCCGGCCGGTTCTGCAGCGGCTGCAAGCAGAATCATGTGCTGCTTCCAGCCGCTGCAGAACCGACGCGGCTAACCCGCTGTGCACCCGCTGCACACCCGCCCGTCTCCCGCAGCACGGACCCGACAGGAAGCCGGTGGACGGCTCCGGAGCTTCCTGTCGGGTCCGCCCAGCCGCCGCCGCCACTAACCCGCCCCCCGTGTGCACATAGCCTAAAATGTACTTTTTCCCAAAGAATTTGAGGGGAAGGTGGGGAGTGCCTGGTTTGCAGGGGAGAGTGGTGTTGGCAGAAGTGGAGAGGGGTCACAGGTGCATGAACTAGCTGTATCGGCAGCTGGGGTTAACATGTGTGCCCACTATTAAAGAGAATGTAACCGCTCCTCATGCCCATAATCCCATCCTCCTCACTGCACTGAAGCTGACGCAGAGAGGTGGGCAGGATTATGAGCATGAGGAGCGGTGAATATTCATTTTCTTTAATAGCGGGCACACATGTTCGCCCCAGCCGCCACTTTACTGCAGTGACTGGAGCTATTGTGTGGCTGGGGTTACACATAGAAATCCGTTTTTGGAAGTCCTTTTCATCACCAATCCGTTTTTTATAGGGTGCTTTTTGTGTCTCCTGCACTCCTGTACGTTTTTGGACTTAGTCATTTTTTTCAGAAAAAACGCATGTGCGCAAACGCATGCGCAAACGCAAGTGGCTATATATGCCATGCGTTTGCGCATGCGTTTCCCATAGGGCCCCATGTTAAAAAAAACGCATAAAAACGCATGCGTTTTTTAACTGATGCCAAAAACGCTGTTTACTGCGTTTTTGGCTCAAAAACGGACAGGGCAATGTTTTGAGCTCCAGAGAAAAACGCACAGGGTGTTTATTACACCCAATGCGTTTTTTCTGTCAGTTTTTGGACTTAGAAAAAAAAATTAACAAAACTGAAGCCAAAAACGGACTGAGGGCTTATGTGTGACCCCAGCCTGTGTCTGCTATTAAAGAAAAAGAATATTTAGTGCTCCCCACACCCAAAGTCCCAGGCACGGTGGAGCAGTAATTATTTATTATGGATTAGCCAGCAGCGGATGTTGGCTTGTAACGAGGGCTGCATGGCAGTGACATCATGCACCACCCTGATTACATGCTGAAGTCAGTTGCTGGCATCAAAAGAAGATGCTGCTCAGTGGTGGAGAGGAGAAATGCAAGTATAATTATTTATTTATTTATGTGTCTGCCATAATATGAAGCATAAATATCAGGATGGACCCATGATGAAGAACATATATAACAGGAATAGGAAGATATTCCAGGATTAGGAACATATATACCAGGATGGTGAACCATATATACCAGGATGGGAGAAATATATACCAGAATGGGAGACATATACACCAGGATGGAAGGCATAAGACATAAGGCTGGTTTCACACTGCAGTTTTTCCCTGATCAACGTTCATCAGGTTTTGTGTGCCAAATCCAGGAGTGTCTCCAAAACTCAGAACAGGTGTCAATCTTTCAGTTATAGTTTTTCTCTGCAAGATTCACTCCTGGTTTTGGCACACAAACCGGATGGACACTGATCAGGCAAAGACTGCAGTGTGAAACCAGCCTAACAGTGTCATCAGCAAATCCCTCCCATAACATGAGGACATTTTTTGCTTCAAAATTTCTTTTTGATTTTGCTCCTTAAAACTATGTTGCGTCTTATGGTCTGGTGCATCTTACAGACTGTTCTTTATCAATGTATCTCTTGGTAGTTGATAACTCTGATGCATCTTTAGAATAGTTGTAAGGGATTGTGAGTTAGGCTACACCCTTTTTTTACCACTGACTGATAGACCATGCCCCTGGCAAAGTAGGTCAAAATGTGTTGCAGGCTTTTTCACTGATGTGTATTTGACATTTTGTACTCTGCTATACCATTGCACTTGGCACTTTAACTGCCTCCTTGTTGTTGTCCCTTAAAAATGATAAGTTAAAATCCCTAGACTTGCATAAACCTGAAGTGTTTATCTTTTTTCCTCCAATTTAATGTTCAGCTTTGAGAAGCGTCAGGAGGACGTTTCACAAATTTGTGAATATTTTCCTTGTTATGTATTTGGAAATTCTCATTCTAATGCACCTTACCATGTTGGCCTGGAAAGCAACAAGAGGCTTGTTAAGAAGTGCAACTATTTACATGTGGAGTCCTGATTATGTCATCGTCCATAATAAAATTGTCCTTGGTCATCTGAATTAACAATTATGTACACAAGGCCTGGCCGGCTAACTAAAATGTGATCTACATTCTACTATTTACAGTTCTAGTACTTAGCCAGGTAACTTACTAATTAACTATGTCAGATTACGCAATCATTAATTATATACATTCACAGTGTCTCTGAAGCTTACCATCTTAGTTTTCATCACTATCCTGGCCAGTGGTACCATCAACAAACGACTTGGTTGGCTCCTGAGGACATCCCACCAACACAGTGTAGAAGTTTTGGATAGTGGCAACTGCGGGCATAGTTATGGTGGCATCTACGATTACCTGGGTAGCCGGACGGTTACACCCACTCAGTTCCTTAGTGCAGGGCATGCTCATCTGTTGGTCTGATGAGTTCGGCGGCCTCACGGATGTAGCTCTAGTCCGGAGGCCGGTGTTACTGTTTGTTTTCGTGTGGCTTGCCTCTACCGGTGGATCCAGGGTTAGCCTGGTTACCCCACTGGCGAACCAACCCTTGCTGGTCCGCAACACGGTGTACTCCACTAATTTGCCCTCATACAATGTGCATTAGATCCTCCTACTTCCCTCAGGAGTATGTCCTTCAAAGACACGTAGATGTCTTTAAGGTATCCCTCATCCTTGATGAAGCCGAAGCCTCTCCGGCTATTGAAACGGATTACTGATCCAATCCTCCTAGCTAGGTCACAGACAACTACTCATCATTTGGATTCCTCTTTGGCGGCCGCGTCTCTAGCCCGGGACTTTGCTCACTCCGTGACTTCGATAGCTGCAGCCGCTGCCGAAGGTGGGACAACAACGATTCCCTCAACTTTAATCTTCTCCAGGCAATTATTCGTCATCAGCATGAAATAAAGGACCTGTCTTGTAGCCGATGGGGAAATTGGACCTTTCTCTAACCCAGAGGTTTTGGGGGACATGGGTTCTGCGCTCCTGCTCGCTTTCTCCAATTTCCCTGACAGTCAATCTTCCAAATCCATCAGTGCAGCCAGCGCAGTCACAGACAGTGAAACGAGTCAGGGGTTCGCTGGTTGGTTTCTCAGTTCCTTCCCAATGGCAGCCACTCGGACGCCATGCATCCAGCCCAACATACACCCTGCGGGGATGGCAGCGTCCACATATAGCGAAGGGTCGTCCGTGCCCTGGCCAAAGCCCTGACTAGTCTGCCCACCAGATCAAGCATCGGCCACTCTTGTTCATCAGCTGTCTCAGTTAGTTCCCAGGCAACAGAACTCTGCTCCTCCATCTCTGTTCTCAGTATCTCCTTCCACGGATGGCAACAGAACCGGGGACATCCACAGGCCACCAGGGAAGTCCATCTCTTTGAGCCCGGACGATGAAGTTTCATTCCTGCTGCTCGCCATGGCACTCAAGCAGCTTCAAACTGCTCTCTCTGCAGCGCTCCCGCTTTCTCCACCTTTCCTTCGTGAGACTTTCTCGCTCTCTGAGTTGTTGGCTACACCAGGGGGCGGTGCAGTTTGAATTATGGGCAGGTCCTTTATAGTTACAGTCTCTGTTTTGGGCGGGCACGGATTTTGGTGCTCTTGGCTGGCCTGTCCCACGATGGGAGGCTGCGTCACTCCCCCTGGCCAGCACATGACACCAATACATAGTGGTCGCCATTACGCAAGTCTCTTATAACATGGTCTTTGCACACAGTCCTTAGGTGCACGGGACCCGGTTTTAGCGGGGGTCCAGATCCTGTTCATGACTCCAGATGCAACGGCCGTAAGGGTGGGGGGGGGTGCATGGTAACCGTGCCGGATGGTTCTTTGGGAGGTCACGGTGGCGGTGGCCCAGCTCCCTAGCCCTGGTCATGCAGTGAAGTGGTTATTTACAGGGGAATTAGAAGTCTTTGTGGAGCCACCTGTGGCATCCAGCCAGGGCTGGCTAATGCTGCAGATTTGGACCTCTGGAACAGATGGTGCGGCAGCCGGGATAGTATTGTTCCCCACAGGTGGAGTGAGGCCCCATGGTTAGGGTGACGATTTACTGGGAAAGGAATGGTCATTGAGGTGCAATAGGTGACAGGGAGGGCACATGGAATAATAGGAGGACACCATGGTTGCAGTTCTTAAGCGTTTACTCACAGTTCAGTTTAGCAGTCCAGCCCAGCGGGGCACCGTGTCCTCTGAGTTAGCACTCTGGTCAACTCCCAGACAACTTGGGTTCACTCTACCGAGACACCATGTTGTAAGCCTCTCCTGATTGACTTCCCACGCTGGCTACTCACATATCTTGCCCTGCGTCGTCGTGCACAGAATCCCAAGCAGGTGGCTGCGAGCCTTGTCAGGGATTGCTGGAACAGGGTCCCTCCGGCTAGGGTTCCATGGCGACCTTCTCTCCAGTTCCACTCCTCTCCTGGTGTGAGCTGACCCTAGAGCTCCATTCTCCTGCCTTCCCTTCAGCTTTTCTCTCTCGGGTCTCCTCTGTCTGACCCCCCACCCCCTCTACCTACTCCCTCCTCCAGCCTGAAGAGGAGGCCCTCCCTGAAAAGGGTATGCTCAAGACCTCCTGGCCTGGAGTTAGGATGGGTGTTGGGTGCAGGTGTCTGTGTGTCCTGGGTTTGTGTCCCCTCCTTACCTGGGAGTGGGATATCACATCTATGGCTTTGATGCAGTATCTCTGTCGCGACCAGACCACAGGGGTGCCACAGTACTACTATCTGCCATTTTTTGGTATTTCTCAGTGCTTTTTTTGTAAAAAAATGATCCTGGTACGCCTCTCGGAGCCGAGGGGGGGTGGGGGGGCGGTGCCAGGGGGCGGGGTTGGAGGTGGGCTGCCATCAGGGGCAGGCGAGATTAATATATTTAATATATTAATATGTTTGCTCTGAACGTTGCACCCGGTCTTATTTTCAGGGGGGAGGCATACACTCACAGGGGCATACACTCACAGGGGCGTACACTCACAGTATGATGGCTCAGTGGTTAGCACTGTATGGTGGCTCAGTTGTTAGCACTGTATACGGTGGTTCAGTGGTTAGCACTGTATATGGTGGCTCAGTGGTTAGCACTGTATATGGTGGCTCAGTGGTTAGCACTGTATACAGTGGCTCAGTGGTTAGCACTGTATACAGTGGCTCAGTGGTTAGCACTGTATATGGTTGCTCAGTAGTTAGCACTGTATACGGTGGCTCAGTGATTAGCATTGTATATGGTGGCTCAGTGGTTAGCACTGTATATGGTGGCTCAGTGGTTAGCACTGTATGGTGGCTCAGTGGTTAGCACTGTATATGGTAGCTCAGTGGTTAGCACTGTATACGGTGGCTCAGTTGTTAGTACTGTAAACGGTGTCTCAGTGGTTAGCATTGTACGGTGGCTCAGTGGTTAGCATTGTACAGTGGCTCAGTGGTTAGCACTGCGCGATGTCTCTGTGGTTAGCAAAGTATGATGGCTCAGTGATTAGCAGCACAGTCAGGGCCGCACCGTCCATTGGACAGTGTGAGCCCTGAGTCCAGAGCGGCGGCAGCCAGGGGGAGCGGCATGAGAGAAGGGGGCAGCGCCACCAACATCAGCGGCGGGCTCAGGAGAGACGGACGCTGCGGCAACAGCGGTAAGAGGGCGCGCGCGCTGTGGCACTGTAGGCTGCACCCCCCCTCCCGGACGCTGCAGGAGCAGCGGGGCTGAGATCCGCCAGCACCCCCCCCGGACGCTGCAGGGGCGGCGGGGCTGAGATCCGCCAGCACACTCCCCCCCGGATGCTGCAGGGGCGGCGGGGCTGAGATCCGCCAGCACCCCCCCGTCCTCCGATCGGCTCAGGCGGCAGGGTGGCTAGATGCACCCCTGAGCACAGTATATGGTGGGCAGGCGGTTAGACCAGGATGAAGGCTGGGGGGATGAGCGTAGGAGGACGGAGGCTGGAGGGGTGAGCGCAGGATGATGGAGGCTGGTGGGGTGAGGGCAGGAGGACAGAGGCTGGAGGGGTGAGGGCAGGAGGATGGAGGCTGGAGGGGTGCGGGCAGGAGGACAGAGGCTGGAGGGGTGAGGGCAGGAGGACAGAGGCTGGAGGGGTGAGGGCAGGAGGACAGAGGCTGGAGGGGTGAGCACAGGAGGACGGAGGCTGTAGGGGTGAGGGCAGGAGGACAGAGGCTGGAGGGGTGAGCACAGGATGACGGAGGCTGGAGGGTTGAGGGCAGGAGGACAGAGGCTGGAGGGCAGGAGGACAGAGGCTGGACGGATGAGCGCAGGAGGACAGAGGCTGGAGGGGTGAGCGCAGGAGGACAGAGGCTGGAGGGGTGAGGGCAGGAGGACAGAGGCTGAAGGGGTGAGGGCAGGAGGATGGAGGCTGGAGGGGTGAGGGCAGGAGGACAGAGGCTGGAGGAGTGAGGGCAGGAGGACAGAGACTAGAGGGGTGAGCGCAGGAGGACAGAGGCTGGAGTGGTGAGGGCAGGAGGACAGAGGCTGGAGGGGTGAGGGCAGGAGGACAGAGGCTGGAGGGGTGAGGGCAGGAGGACGGAGGCTGGAGGGGTGAGGGCAGGAGGACGGAGGCTGGAGGGGTGGGGGCAGGAGGACAGAGGCTGGAGGGGTGAGGGCAGGAGGACGGAGGCTGGAGAGGTGAGCGCAGGAGGACGGAGGCTGGAGGGGTGAGGGCAGGAGGACAGGCTGGAGGGGTGAGTGCAGGAGGATGGAGGCTGGAGGGGTGAGGGCAGGAGGTCAGAGGCTGGAGGGGTGAGGGCAGGAGGACAGAGGCTGGAGGGGTGAGGGCAGGAGGACGGAGGCTGGAGGGGTGAGGGCAGGAGGACAGAGGCTGGAGGGGTGAGCGCAGGAGGACGGAGGCTGGAGTGGTGACGGCAGGAGGACAGAGGCTGGAGGGGTGAGGGCAGGAGTACGGAGGCTGGAGGGGTGAGTGCAGGAGGATGGAGGCTGGAGGGGTGAGGGCAGGAGGACGGAGGCTGGAGGGGTGAGGGCAGGAGGACAGAAGCTGAAGGGGAGAGTGCAGGAGGACAGAGGCTGGAGGCCCCCATCACAAGCACAGTGCAGCCAACTTTATCTTTATTTACATTACATTTATTTTACACTTACTGTGATCCTCCTGGCTGCTCTGTCTCTGCACACACAGCCACACACATTGCACACACACATTGCACACACACTGCACACACACACATTGCACACACAGCCACACACAACCTGGCTGCACAGCACACTGCACCTTCTTTCCTCCGGCCACTCACCACCTGCTCTCTTCTGCTGTCCTCTCTTCATCTCCTCTGCCGTCTGTTCCCTGACAGTGCTGTGCCGCCAGCTCCCGCCTGCTCCTCCGGAGTCCGCTCTCAGCACTGTGTCTGACTCCTCACTCGGCCGGCAGACAGTGCTGGTCCTGGCCCTGGCCGGAAGAAACCGCACCGCTGCCATCAGCGGTGTTCGCCGGGCCGGAAATGCGCGTGGAGACACACATACAGCAGCCTGGTCCTGGCTGGCTGCTGCTATCTCCGCGGGCATTTCTCCCACAGAGGAGACTGAGAGGGATTACTGGGCTGCACAGATGGGGGGCAGCGGCAGGCAGCAGATATTCCGGTACGTCCGTACCGGATCGCACCAGATTTTCCCGGATTTTCCGGTACGGCGTACCGGCCCGTTCCGGTACAAAAATAGCCCTGGTATTTCTAGTGTTAAAGAAGTTGCAAATATGTGTAACTTTTACTATTTTACACTGATCTTATCAATTCTGGAAAGTTGGTGTATAAGTGAGTATACTTGGCTATTGTGAATGATTTACGACTTTTAAAATATATTGTAAAAAGACAAGAAACTCACTACAATAAGGGAATGGTGTAAATACTGGGAACGAAGACTGAAATGTTTAACTAAAAATGTGCAGATTTGGATTGTGCACTGTTTTGATAAATTTGGCAAATATAATAGTAATGGAAACACAAGCAGAACTGACTTTAGTGTCAATGCAGAGACTAATACCAAGGCACAAGAGCTCTCAATCTGTGTACTGGCTCTGTTCACAGTCAACATACTTACTAATATTGTTGTTGGCAAAATAGGGATGTTTGAGATCTGTGCCCAGACACACATGGAAATGCCCCCAAACCAGACAAGAGCTCACACTTTGTGGTGGGGTTTACATCTCCTCTTAACTTGGAACAGTCAATTTTGCTCCGAATGTATTTGAAATATTGAGACAATTCCAGCAATTTCAGGTCTTTTGGCAACTATGAGTTAGTCAGTCGCAGAGTTGCCAAATTGACTTTTTATTTTTTATGGATCGTTTATCACAAAAATCACAGATGGACAATGTTTTTTTACAGACACATTGGAAAACTATAAGAAATAATTATGATCATACATGATTCTTGTCTACAGCCCATAATTCTGATATGAAGGTACCAGCTGCATTCATTGTAAATAGCGATGAGCGAACTTTGCCAATTTCAAATTTGGCTAAAACTCAGGTGATTCAATTCGTCACCTTGAATTCGGACGTTTTGCTTAAAGGACGGGAAATTTGGTAAATGTTCCAAATACTTGTGTGTGTAGCTTAACGTAGGACATAAGCATTTGTGCAAATGCACTTCTCTTGTGTTCTATGTTATCCTACACACACAAACAGAAAAACACAGATCATCTTACTGTGTCTCCAGTGCTTGCTTGTGCCACTCCACCTTACTGCGTCCCTCACTTCCACATCTGTGCTGTCGGGGAGTGACATATATGGTCAGCTGATCTGGTCAACATAGCAATCGTGTCACGTGACCAGATAGTGTCAGCTGACCTGATTACTATGGCAACCAGATGAGCTGCCCCACACGTCAATCACCGCCAGCTCTGTTACAAGTGTGCGGTGACTCGCTGAGGTCACCTAGTCACCATGCAGGTAACAATGGTGGCCGCTAATTATAGCTGGTATCATTGTTACCTGAACGGTAACCTCAGGCGACTTCAGCGAGTCATCGCTTATGGAATGAGTTAACTGCAGCGCGGACTACAGCACTATTTTCTCCCAAAGCATCTGCTTCGTCCCATAGTGTCAATGGTGGTGTCCCCAGCAGCCATCAGGATATTTATAAAGTCTACAAACCAGTTGTAGGTCTCACAACTGGTTTAGTTTGATCAACTTTCTCCATTCATGTAGTGTCTATTAAAGGGCACTATTGCGCCTCTTGTCCGCTCCTCTCTTTTTTGTCATTGAGAATATCAGGACTTAATATCACTGAAAATACAAAGCTGGTATTATCCCCTTATTACCCAATGTGTCACCCCCACACCAGGGCCGCTGGAGGAGCCTTGTAAGGCATCTGGAAATGTTGCTTCTTATGAATGCGCCATTTTATGGAGTGGCTGCGGGCTGCTATTCTATAGCGTTGGGAGGGCCCAGTAACAAAGGCCCCTGCACTTATGAGAATACCAGCCCTCAACCGCCTCGTTTTTTACCTTGGCTGGCAATTAAAAATAGGGTGAAGTCCATGCATTTTTTTGACGGCCAAGTAAAACAAGGCAGCTGAGGGCTGGTATTCTCAGCAGGGTTAGGGCCAATGGTTTTAGGGCCCCCACACTAAAGAATAGCAGCCCACAGCCACCCCTGAAAATGGCGCATTCATCATAGTGCCACTTCCAGGCGCCTTACCAGGCTCTTCCAGTGGCCCTGGTGGGGTTGGCATGCTAGGTAATGAGGGGCTAATACCAGCTTTGTATTTTCAGCTGGCATTAAGCCCTGAGATTCCTAATATCAGGCCAAATGAGACCCAGCCATCAAGAATATTAAACAAATGGTTAAGAAAGACACCACACAAAGAAAAATAATTTTATTATAAATAAAAACACAGAGACACCTAGTGACTCCATCTTTATTTCCCTCTTCCCACCTTTATACCCTTCCACGATGGTCATCTGTCTTCCTGGACACATGCATCTCTGCTACATCAAAGACCACAGAGAGGAAGAATACATCCGTCTGCTCCCCGTAGTCTCTGATCACTGAATGCCAGCGTTGAGACTTAGGGTATAGTAAGCTGTGAGGTCACCATTGCCATAGTAACCGCTATTAGCAACAGTGGTAACGGTGACCTCACCACTTATTATACCACAGGTCTCAGCGCTGTCATACAGTATGACAGCTGAATGACAGCACTGAGACCTGGGTATAATAAGTGGTGAGGTCACTCTTGCCATAGTAACCGCTATTAGCAATGGAGGCAGCGATTACCTTACCTCTATTAGTGATTACAATGATGATGGTGACCTCACCACTTATTATACTGCAGGTCTCGGCACTGTCACATAGTATGACAGCTGAATGACAGTGCTGAGACCTGTGGTATAATAAGCGGTGAGGTCACCATTGCCATAGTAACCACTATTAGCAATGGTGGCAACAGTCACCTCACTGCTATTAGCGGTTATTATTACAACAGTGACCTCACCGCTTATTATACTGCCATATCAGTGCTGTCATATAGTATGACAGCTGAATGACAGCGCTAAGACCTGCAGTATAATAAGCGATGAGGTTACTGTTGTCATAGTAACCACTAATATAGGTTGCTATGGCAATGGTGACTTCACCACTTACTGTACCGCAGGTCTCAGCACTGTCAGTCCGTAATCACAAAACATGGGGAGTGAACAAATGTGTTCTTCCTCCCCGTGGTCTCTGATGTAGCAGAGCTTCGTGTGTCCAGGAAGACAGAAGACCAGGATCATGGAGGGGTATGAGTGTAGGAAGGGGGTAAAAAGATAGAGTCACTAAGTGTCTTTGTGTTTTTATTCATAATAAAATTATTTTTCTCTGGTGTCTTTTTCAACCATTTATTTTAGATTCTTAAAGGCTGGGTCTAACTTGGCCTGACATTAAGAATCTCAGGTCTTAATACCAGCTGAAAAACAAAACTGGTATCATCCCCTTATTAACCAGCAAGCTACCCCGCACAATGGCAGCTGGAAGAGCCTGGTAAAGCGCCTGGAAATGGCACTACTATGAATGTGCCATTTTCAGGGGCAGCCATTGGCTGCTATTCATTGGATTGGGGGACCTAAAACCATGGACCCTCCCCTGCTGAGAATACCAGCCCTAAGCTGCCTAGTTTTATTTTGGTTGGCAATTAAAAATAGGATGAAGCCCTGACAATTTTTTTGTCGCTAGCCAAAGTAAAATTAGGCAGCTAAGGGTGGCAGCTCACAGCTGTCCTCTTTCACTGGGCTAGACTGAAAAATACTGTGAAGCCCCACGTGTTTTTTTAATTTATTTATTTAACACATTAAGATGGTGAGTTGGTTACCATACACTTATGTGTATGGCAACCAAGCATAATCACCATCCAGATTGAGGAAATGCAGTCTGATTGCAACAGCCAATCACAGACGCTCATGTATTGTATGGCAACCAACTGCTATCATAGTGTATTAAATAAATAATTAAAAAAAAGCATGGGACTTCACACTATTTTTCAGTCAAGCCCAGTGAAAGTGTACGACTGAGAGCTGCCACCCTCAGCTCCCTAAATTTACCTTGGCTGGCAAACAAAAATGCATGGGCTTCACCCTATTTTTAATAGCCAGCCAAAGTAAAACTAGTCAGCTGAGGGATGGTATTCTCAGTGTGTCAGAGGCCTTCGTTATTGGGCACCCTCATGCTATAGAATAGCATCCCTCAGCCACCTTTGAAAATGACGCATTCATAAGAAGTAACATTTCCGGCAGTTTACAGGCTCTTCCAGTGGCCCTGGGGGGGGGGGCATGCTTTTCAGCTGGTATTAAGCCCTGAGATTCTTAAGGCAAGTAAGTTAGACAAGTCCATTAATAATCTATCTTTCCAAAGTTTTAGACCCTGTGCGAGTAGGGGAGGGAAGACAATGCTTATTCAAGCTAGGATTAAGCCCTGGAGACTACTTAAGGCCATTAGTAACTCGCTCTCTAGATCCCGAGCATTGTCATTGGGCAATAGTCTGAAATAAATGGTTAAAGGAGACACAAAACAGAGAAAAATATTTTATTCAAAATAAAAACACAGACACTTAGTGACCCCATCTTTATTACTCCCTCATACCCTCCATGATCCTCTGCGAGTCTTCTTCATTGGTGGCTACAGTGAAGAATACAGCATTCTGTCACCATTGCCTCCAGTGATTGAATGGATGAGCTGTGAGCTCTGTCCGTAAGCGGTGACATGCTGAGGTCACCGACATCACGTTCAGGTAACAATGGCATCCACTATGATAAGCGGCCACCATTGTTACCTGAACGGTGACCTCAGGCTGAGCAGAATGAGTCTCCACGACACCTGTAGCAGAGCTGGCGGTGATTGATGTGCCAGGCAGCTAATCTGGTTGCCAAAGTAATCAAGTCAGTTGACCAAATCAGCTGACACGATCTGGTTACATGATACGATTGCTATGGTGACCAGATCACTGACCATATATGTCACTCCCCGACAGCACAGATGTGAAGTGAGGCACTTTATATGAGATAGATTTTCTGTTTTCAATTGATACACGTATAACACTGTGTATGTAAAGGCATTATGGTCATCATTTCCCTTTGAGGGCTATTATATACTTTGTGACCGTTATACTATTGTATCAGTGCACCTTAGTGATTATCTTCATAGTCCTGTGTGTTTTTTTAGTTTTTTAACGTTTTGTGGCCATCACAAAGTTTTGTCCACGGTTTAGTCACAGTTGTTTTCCTTCACAACTTTTTTGAGCACAAACCCACAGGTGTTTACACTTGTGTCCTGGAGAATCATGCACTGCAATGTATACATATTTATCTCTACCATTGATTCACCTCCTTTTATTCATTCTTACTCTTGCCCTTTAGCATTTTTATGTCCTTCCTGTATATGAAATAGTATGTGGGACTTGTTATGTAAGCTTATTGATATTAGTTGCATTGAGAACCTCTCCTTTGTGTTCTAACAAACCATGTATCAAGGCTTTCTTTCCCTTCCCTTTCCTAGAGAGTACTGTAAAGTGTTATCTTTTATCGTCCTATTCTACCTCTGTAGGTTTCGGTTGCAGGTGGATGCATATTCATGGTGTCCCATTGTTATTTTAATATTTTGTAATCAAAGCTTTATAAATTGTATTTGAACTAATGAAGAAGCTTTTTGTACCAAAATTTGGGCGACAAACCCTTTTAAATATACCGTATATACTCGTGTATAAGCCGAGTTTTTCAGCACAAAAATTGTGCTGAAAAGTGCCCCCCTCGGCTTATACACGAGTCAGTGACGACTGACTGTGTGGGGCCGGTGTCCGGGGGCTGGAGGAGGTGGGGGAGGCTGTACAGTGAGCGGGCAGTCACGTGCCCCCGCTCATTAGTGCACTGCAATATGCACTGCATCCCCCTGTCCATCAGCGGCAGGGGAGCTGTGCATATTACATTGCACTGTCAGCGCTCCTCCACCCCCCCTGTGGGTATACAGCAGTGCCCCCCCTGTGGTATATACAGCTTTCCCCCCCGTTACTGCCGCACACCTGTAAAAAGAAGAGCTTTCATACTTATCCTCCTGCTGTCACCCGCGCGCGCATCCTCCGCTCTCCTTCTTGCTTGCACCCGGTGTCCATCCACGTGGACCGCGCACAAATAATGACGTCATTATTTGTGCGCGGTCATATGGATGGACGCCGGTGCAAGCAAGAAGGAGAGCGGAGGATGCGCGCGCGGTGACAGCAGGAGGATAAGTATGAAAGCTCTTCTTTTTACAGGTGTGCGGCAGCAATCGGGGGGGCTGTGTATAGCCACGGTGGGGGGGCTGCTGTATACTACCACAGGGGAGGGGCTGCTGTATATACCTCTGTGGCTTCTGTATACTACCACAGGGGAGACTGCTGTATACTACCACAGGGGGAGACTGCTGTATACTACCACAGGGGGAGACTGCTGTATACTACCACAGGGGGAGACTGCTGTATACTACCACAGGGGGAGGCTGCTGTATACTACCACTGGGGCTGCTGTATATACCTCTGTGGCTGCTGTATACCACTGGGGGGGACTGTATACCTGTGCTGGGGTCCACCCTCGGCTTATACACGAGTCAATAGGTTTTCCCAGGTTTTGGGGGCAAAAGTAGGGGAGTCGCTTATACACGGGTCGGCTTATACACGAGTATATACGGTAGGTACTCTTTGATATTCGAGTTTGCCTTTGATTTGTCTGGCCAAAAATATGTTTTACTTGTTTAGAAAATGAGTTGAATGTTCGTCGACTTAGTTGACGAATACTCCACATTCGGGAACGAATTTTAACATCGTGGTATTCACACATTTCTAATTGTAAACTGTAACATCAGGGTAATTACAATCAAAATAATCTGTAGGATCTTTCAGCTTCAAAATAGTCATGGAAAGTTTAATTTTTTTTACGAACAGGTCAAAAAAAGCGCCCTATTTTTAAGACAACCCAGGTTAGTGGCAGCTTGGGTATGTTTCAATGGTCTAATTGACATGTAAAGGAAAATGATTCATTCACACAAAAAAGGAGACACCACAAAAATACCCTTTATGGCCTCTTCGAGTAGAATGAATGTATATGACCCACTGCTGTTTTGGGAAGATATTTTGTGCCTCCTTTGCACACTGCTGACACTGACACCTTGTTATGCTGCACGACTATTTTGATCTAGTAGCTAAATATACTGAGGATAAAATACTAAGAAAACTCAGATCTAATAACAGAGGTCTTGATGCAGAATAAATTGGATGACTGGGTCATCTGAATGAGAAATCTCTCTTGTTTGGGTGCTATCTTTGAAATATATTTCCTAGACAGATGACCGCTTTGTATTTGAATTTTATTGGATCTTACAATCAAAGCAGTTAAATAGTGATGGCCGGGGATGGCGGCATAATTATGACAGAGCATTATATGAAACAGGAATGCTGGAGCGGTTCTGCGTGATCCTGGACAGCGCACATCTCCAGCAGGTGGATAATAATTGGGTGACCTTTTGTAGGCGATAATAATGGGGTTATGTCTTCTTCACCATATAAACGAAACGAGTCAAATGAATCCTCATAATGGCAGGAAATCTTTACATTACATGACTTGTTCTTCTAACTGAAATAGCGCTAAAGCTGTGTAATAATCTAGACTGATGAAATCTCATTTATTGTACTAGTCACCCAGCTGAATTGTAGTAGTAGCTGGGTTATACACTCATTTTAAAGAGATATAGATTATATTGCTTTTAAAGGGAACCTGTCAGCTAGTTTATGTCTCCCCAGTTATCACTGTCTGTAGCTGCAGCTTCATAATACTATTCTAATCATCCCTGTCTGAGCTCATAGTGTAATGTGAAAGGTGAAAAAAAAGCATTTATATACTTACATTCCTTATGTAATGAGGCAGTTAGTCTCCAGCTTGGAGGACGGGGACTGTTTGGCAGGGTAATAGTTAACATTTCAGCCTTGTGCTAGATCATGTTGGGAGACCTGATGTGATGTCACAACCATGTGACTACAATAGGCGGAGCTAAGTTCTCATAGAACATAACACATTTGCTGGCTTAGCTCCGCCCACTATGGTCACATGATCGTTACAGTACACAGGTCCTTTAGCTATCCAAGTTAAAAGTGAGTTAACTATTATCCTGCCAGACAGTCCCCCTCCTCCAAGGTGGGGATTGAAATGTAAGTGTATAAATGCTTTTTTTTCACCTTTCACATTACACTATGAGCTCAGACAGGGATGATTAGACTGCTATTATAAAGCTGCAGCTACAGACAGTGATAACTGGGAGGGCATAAACCACCTGACAGGTTCCCTTTAAATATGTAAACTGGCTATTATTGCTAATGTAATCTGTATGTTGACTATATCAAGAAATATCCAAATCCAAACTATTAGTTTAACATTGGATGAAAAGAAACAATCTAAAACATTGAAATAAAAAATATTACCCAAATTAGTATTCTATTTCAGTTGCTTGGTACAGTATAATGGTCTTCAACTGATTGGTGGTACCATCAGATCCTCAACATCCTACAGAGATCCAGCATTATGAAGCTCATTGAAGATTGGTGATGTTGTGCTGCTGGCCATATAGGACCCTAGCAGTCGAGGACGAGGAAGGGCCTCGGCTGTGGAGCAGCACCAATTCAACTGAGCTTGCCCCGGACATCTCCCCGATGTAAAAGTTCAGTCCAAATTTGTCCTCAGTGAGGGCCAAAGCTGACACAGATTCTATGGTTCTTTGCAACAGTTTTTTACTCAAACAGTCTCTGGCACATAACTTAAACGTTACTTGTTTCGGGACAATTACTTTAATAGAATTTAGTACAGACTGCTTCTGCTGTTCTGGTACCTCTACACTTTTGTACAGTCCTTTCAACAGCATTGTGCTTTACCTCAAATTCATATAGTCACTCTTGACCCCAGCCCTATCCCACTAACAGGAAACCATCCAGAGGAACAACTAGGGCTACTGTTGGACAAAGGTCCCAGCAGTGCAAGCACCTTGATGACCCATTAGCCAAATCTATGTAAACATTTACCACAGAGATACCGTAGGGAACAGTCACTACCTGGGTGACCTATACCAAGCAGGGATCGAGTACTGATGCAGGGGACAGTTACACTTCCAGGCATCCTGGACCAAGGTCCTAATTCTTGTACTCATAATCCTGGGGTGACCAAGGGGGTGCAGTCAAATTATATCCTGGGCTCCTCACTTCTATGCCTCCCGCAGGCATAGCAGTTGTCTTTCCACTTGACACTGTGGGGCTCTCCTGTCTGAACATGCCTGATGAGTTTTATAACTCATACACTCCATCCATAGTGGGTGGACTCACTAGCTAATCTAATAATACTTTAACTTTATTTCCTTTCTAGAGGAAACTATAACTCCACCTTAAAGGGGTGTACTAGCTCTCTAGCTCATTTAACCATAGTTTCCCCAAAGTATCAGGGAACAGTCTTTTACCTTGGCCATACAGTAGCTGCATACACAGAACTGTATATACACAAGTCCATAACACATCAATATATGTACAAAAGCACAGCATTTCCCAGGGCGACGGTAAAAGAGACTTGGATTCCCCTAAGGCTGTGTGCCCACATGCCGGGTTAGGGTCGGTTTAGATGTGTAAACCGCCGGTCGGTTTACATAAGTTTTATGTAAATTTATGTTAATCCAAACCGGCGTTTGGATTAACATTAAAACCTATGTAAACCGACACCCGCTGTGCACACAGCGGCGGTTTACACATACTCATCTGTTGCTAACCCGCTGGGTTCCCAGCGGGTTAGCAAAGAATGAGCATGTTCTATAATCCGGCCGGTTCTGCAGCGGCTGCAAGCAGAATCATGTGCTGCTTCCAGCCGCTGCAGAAACGCCGGCGCTAACCTGCTGTGCACCCGCCCGCAGCACCCGCCCGCACCCGCCTCACATACCCACCAGGAAGCCACCGGACGCCTGCAGAGCTTCCTGGCGGGTCCGCCCAGCCGCCCACCGGCACAAAGCCGGTATGTGGGCACACACCCTTACAGTGGCACAATTAGCAAATCTCATCCCAATATGTTAAACGATTTGTTGTTCCACAAAAACTTTGCTTCTGTGATCAGGACAATGACATTGTCTCAGTATTGAATACGAATTGAGAATTTTCCCGAAAACAGCCAAATTTCAAAATTTCATTGTCCTGATCACAGAAGCAAAGTTTTTGTGGAACAACAACTATTTTCTATTTGTTTTAGGCATAACGGGTTAGGAAAACACACTTTGTACCCAGGAACAAAAAAAAATTAAAATTTGTTACATAGTGTGATTTTCTTTTTTGACACAATAAATATGAAATTTTTTGCTGCTGTGGTCATAAAATCAAAGTTTGTGCTGAATGTAGTCGTTTTTCCATAGTCTTTACACATAAGCAGTTGAAATATTACACTTGGAAGCCAGGAACAATAATTGTGTTAGGGCCCTTTCACATCAGCGTTTTTTGAAATTCGCGGCAGATGAGGTGAAAAAACCGCATCTGCCGCGATTACCGCATACCGGCTGCACTTGCGGCGCGGTTGCGGTAAACGCCATGCAAAGTATAGGCGTACGTGCGGCAGGTGCGACAAGTGCGGTTTTGCACTTGCGGCAGGTGCGGCCGCGAAAAAAACCGCAGTCAGCCGCGTTTTTTTTCGCGGCCGCACCTGCCCCAAGT